>VDFB02319878.1:97500-141912 GCA_007258455.2 Sequoia sempervirens
CAATTTATGTAACTTTGATTTTATCTTAAAATGTTCCTTGGGTTATTCAATCTATCAGGGCTTTTGTCTAGATAAATCTAAGTTCATAGATTCCTAATTGAGAGATTGATATTTTCATGTAAAATTTTTGTAAATTTCTATATGATCTTCTCTTGCATTTTGAACAATCTAGAGAATTAGAAAGGCTTTGCAAAGATTTAATTACCTTTTTATATTGCATATGTGTTTTGTGAAATTCGAGTGATTGCAACATTTCTAGTTATACTAGCAGTATTTTTTACTATTCCAACACATCTAGGAGGCTCGAGAATCAAGATTGGCTTTTGATTCGTCCAAATTGGAGATCATTTGACATAGTTGCAAATGAGGGTTTGAATCTCATATATGGGGAAACACTTATATTGGAGCATTTTTTTTCCAAACAAACCTTTCCATTATGCTCAAAAGGCCCAAAAACCCCTATTCTCATATTAAATTTGTTTAATTTAGACGAATTTTATTTTTGGAAATTTTTTATGTTTCTAGGGGGATCATCACTATAGGTTAAATTCATCCATTTTTAAAAAATAATCATAACTTTTTGCCATAGTGTCCATTTTTAGAAAATGATATATCATCGGAAATCTAGAGACAAGAACTTTCCATACACAAAGGTATTGAAAAGAATTTTTTCCATTTTGTACCAGATATTTCAGGTTGAAGTTGTTTGTTGATAACTTCTTCAATAGGCCATAACTTTCTCCCTAGTGCTCTGATTTTTGGAAACAAATAGGCATTAGAAAGGTGGTGAAGAGCACTACACAGATATAAGGATAATTTTTCAAGGTTCCATCTTAGATTTATTATTTATCAGAATTTGTAATTTTAGCTATTTTGAGCCTATTGAACATTGTATCTTGGAAAAAGCTTTGTAATCACACTAAACTATAAAGTTTCAACCTTATGATATTTGGGAGGGTGATTTTTGATACTATTGAAAAGGGTGGGAGTGTACTATTATTCTCATTTGGTGTTATTTGCACTCATTCTTGGGGTTATATGCACACTTTGTAATCACAAACTAAGATAAAGTTCCATTTATGGGGGGATTAATCATGTCTTTTAAACATCATTTTCATCCTTTTGTTGTTAGGATAACTTCAGAGAACTATTTGTCTTGGAAACAAGGGATAAAGAATCATTGCCTTGAATAGGGTCTACTTGCCTATCTCCTTGGACTCATTCCTAAGCTAAGTGACTGATGAAAAGAATGCATGGTTTAAATATAATGACAAGGTCTATGTACTAATATGTCTTACTATTTTTTAGGATACTCTACATCACATAGAGCACATTGAGTGCCCTTTCACTACTTGGACCATCATCCAACAGTTGTATGGAGACATTGAATCTTCATCTGAATGTGATGTTTCCTTGGAGAACCAAGCTATGGTGGATGATACTGAGACTCATGTTGTCTCATCTTGTGTGGATACATCTTGTGTGAATGATCAATTCATTGATACCCTATCACCATCACCTTCTTGAACACTCAAAATACTAAGAGGGGGGTGGATCAATATTCTTTAAAACCACTTAAACATTTAACCATTCAATCCACATAGCATATTCAATTTATAGTAAGTAAAGAAATCATGAAAGGAACCATCAAATAACACAACACATGAACACCATATTCTTACGTGGAAAACCCAAAATGGGAAAAACCACAGTGAGGATTAGCTCACAATATATTATAATGGTTATAAGATATTATAAAATTGCTCACTATAGGTGGACTCACTATCCTAGTGGACTCACTGGCCACAAAAAAAAAGATAGAAGAGATTGGTGGCTCACAACCAAGATTTGAACTATTACAATTGCATCTACCACATGCTGGAATACAACTCCATTGAAGCTCAATATACAAACTTTATACACTTCATATTGATCTACACTAACACTTTTTTCTACTTTTCATTTTCCTTATACAATTCACATCAACTGCACATCACTTTACATCTCTATCACCAAAAACACCAAAAAATATCTTACATATATATCTTCTTTATCCACAAACACTTACAACATCAATTAGGTCGGCCTACTTAGATGTATTAGACAAAACATACCTTTCCAACTCAACAAACAGACATACATACTTTGCACCATGATTCCAAACTTACAACAAGTCCAAGTAGGTCAACATGGACCTATAATAGCTCCCATATAATGGATCAATACTTCTCAAAAAATCTGCAATACCCAAAACTTATTAGATCAACACCGGTAATGACATAACATCAATATTCATCAACTATTCAACCACAAACATACAAACAGACCTCAAAACTACATGCCACTTGGAATCCATACTCTACTGACATATGTCAACATCTCCACAAATTCGTAAATCCAGATACCAATCCACAAAAAAGTGTGGATTCACTAAAGCATACACACTGAACTGGAAACCTCTATCACTACCAGACTTGATATACTATCATTCATAACTTCAACACTAGAGATAGAAAGACTGTGAAAATATAGAAATATACCCTTCTAACATCCAAAAAAATTACATGAAAACCACAGAGAAAGATTCTACATAGTGGACCAATGCAAATAAAAATACTGGATATCTTGTACACTGAAAACATTGTTTTGACACTTATCAAATTTTCTCTTTTATTTGTCTTCACCAGATCAAACCTTCTTAAAAATTCCCACTAGATAACCATCTTCAAACATGCTCAATATATATAAAATCATCTACACAATGATCTTCATACCAGATCATAATGTTGACATCAATGACAACACTATACTACATATTGTGCAACTTGAGCTCATACTTCATGTTGATGTTTCCAATAATAATATCAATGAAAAACTCTTTATTCTTCCAACAATATCACCATTTTTCACTGATGGAAACATTCCAAAAATTCCTCTCCATAATAACTATTCTCCCCCTTTGACATCAAGGGAAAAGGGTGCATACTTAAGTCCTTCTCATATACCCAAACTCCCCCTGACTAATATGTACATAAATACAAGAGAGTAATAAGTTAAAAACTTTATTGAATCCCCCTAAGGATGATATCCAACACTACCGGATCAAAAAATGCACTAGGAAAATTTCCTTATATCATCCACATATGTATTCTGAAATCTGAACCAACAAACTGAAATGCATAAAAAAAGAAATGTAGTCACCCGGAAGAAGCATTTGACTCTTGAAGCTTCTCAAGATGTGATTGCCATTCAGATTTCCTTTTCCAAGCTCTTCTTGGATAGGCCAAGCATTCTGCTTTGAGTCTCAAATTCCATAAAAATTTCTTCACTATCATCCAGAGTGTCGGGTACCATATTTAACTTAGAAACTTTATCTACACTCATCAGGGCATTAGAGATAGGTATGAACTTAGTGTTCAATAGATCCATGAGATGCCCAAACTGCATTATGATCTTCTCTTTTTGAACTTGCAATTGGAAGAACTGCTCATGTAGATTTTCTATTGCAGACCTTGTGCTCTCATCCAAATCTTGTGTCGAATCATAGGCACCAAAGGCTTTGTATATTTGCGACTCAATGAGTCCATCTCATCTTTTATTCTCTTTGTAGAACTTGTCCATTTCATGTAGAATTAAAATAACATTTTGGCTTCCACCAATCAATCTTATACATTATTGACATTATCCTGAAATTTATTGTGTGTAAAGGCACACTTCTCAGTTATGTCCAATAATCTCTTCTCATTTATCTTTTTGTCCATCTCCTTCTCCAACTTCTCCTTTAATCCACTAGAATATTCCTTGAATGAATCAATTCAAAACTTTAGATTCTCCATATCAAAGAGTTATCAATACTTACTCTGGGTATGTTATCCTGTAGAATTTTTACCTCTTCATCAATCATCTCTAAACTCTTCTAATGTGCCTCTATAATCTTTCCATGCATAAGTATGAAAAGCATCACCCAATTGAATCTTGTGCAACTGAGAGATTTTTTCCATGTCTACATGCCCCTATTATATTGGAAGTTGCAATAATTGGGCAGATACTATCGATTGAAACTTTAACTACATGTTGAACAAGCTTTCCAAAGGATCTACAAAGGTACCGAAGGACTCTCCAACTGTATTTGTACTATCTTCTTCCTTCAAATCCTTTTCTTGGTCACTATTATTTACCAATGTCTCATCATCCTTCTTTTCCTCTCTACCAGATGAATCCTTATACTTGAGCTCATCTTCATCCTTCTTCTCTTCATCAGCATATTGATCCTTATTATCTAGAGGCATGTTTATCTCTAGATTTCCTTGAGCAACCTTTGCATTTTCCTCATATTTTGGAGGATGTATGTTATGTCTCATGAGTGCATCCTCTTGTTCAACTTATGTAGCTTTTACCTCTATAGTGTTGGTGTGAATAAGTCTTGTACCTAGTTTATTCCTTTACTAGGGACTTAGGGGACTTAATTCACATGTTAAGTTTACTTAGGATATTAGTTGTCATATCTAGATAAGTATTAGTTGTC
Source organism: Sequoia sempervirens (assembly GCA_007258455.2). Lineage (NCBI taxonomy): Eukaryota > Viridiplantae > Streptophyta > Pinopsida > Cupressales > Cupressaceae > Sequoia > Sequoia sempervirens. Next base: position 102,026 of record VDFB02319878.1, read on the forward strand.
TTATCTAGAATTTCCACTTTCCTAGGTAGTTATGAGTTAGTTGTCTCATGTGATAGGATTAAGACACTTTTCATCATCTTGTCTTATCCTATCTCTCATCCTTGCCTTTATAAGCAAGGCATCTCTAGCATATTTGGTATTGCATATATTGCATATAGCATTGTATTGTATTGCATTGATCATATTGTATCATATTGCAATCCTTGTTTGGTGGAATAGCATCTTCCATTGTTGCTTCTCTCTATCTCTTGTGGAGGTTCACTGGTGTTGCAGATTGAAGATCTTGGGTTGATAACTCCAACATGGTATCAGAGCTTTGAATCTAGCAAGCCCCTTCAATTTTTTCATTAGAGAGTTTCCATCAATTTCTATTGTGATTTTTGAGTTTCTTGTATCCTATATTGCATTCTTGCATTTTGGTGAGATCTGGTGATTGCAGCACTTTTGGCTATAGTGGCAGTATTTTAGGCTGTCCCATTGCGTCCAGGAGGCTCGAAAAAGTCAGATTTGGCTTTTGTTTCACTCAATTTTGTCACCATTTGCAACTTTGGCAAAGAAGGGTTTCGACCTCAGATCTGGTGAACAACTTTTTACAAGAGCACTTTTGGCAAAAATTAAGCCTGCCATTGCATCCGGGTGGCCGTTTCCGAGTTTTTTGATATAAAATTTTCCTATATTAGGCAAAAGTTGTCTTTGAAGCAAAAAAAATTTAGCAGAGGAGGTCGTACAGCCCCCCTGCACAGGTACGCGTTGTCGTCAAAATAAAAATTTTAATTCAGCCTATTTATTTTGGGCGGGTTTGTTTATTTTTATTAAAAAAATTTCAAAAAAATATATATAAATTTAAAGCTTTAAAAAGCTGAGCCATTTTAAATAGTCAGACTTTGGAAGTCCTGGCTGATCTGCTTATAGTTCATGGTAAGACCACGCACTAATGGGGTTTAATAAATAGCCCACAAGCAATTACGGCTACGATTTCGCGTTGGATACAAATTTAGCGCCAGAACTGCTAACCGCAGCAGGCCCAGAGCGGCTATAGCCAGCCACTGGAGCCGCCAGCCGAAAGCGGTCCATATAAACCGGCTGGAATCAGAAACTACTCGAAGCAGCTTACTTCAACTCGCCAAAAGAGGTCACCGCGGTCTTAAAACCGCCAGGCAAAGTAGCCGAACCGCCAAGATTTTTGGTGGAAGCCCCCGTCACGGTGATCAATCACAAATTTCGAGGGCCAAATATTTGCTCTTGTTTAGCCTTCAAAGTGCCTAAAATAGGCCTTTTTTACAATTTTGCATAACTTTTCGCCATGAAGTCAGTTTTTCGCAAACGAGATATCGTCGGAAAGTTGGTTCAACGAACTTTGCAGTGGTGTAGGTGATTTTTCCATATTTTGACATTTTTTGCTAGTTTTTTCAGCTTGAAGGTACAAGTGCATTTATTGCTTGTTCTTGATGTAACTTTTGCCAACGAAGTCGAAATTTGGCAAACTTTTTTTTGAAATTGATCAGAAAATCGCAAGGAATCTGTTTGTAACCTCTTTTTTCAGCTTTGCAAGCTCCTTTTTTTGAAAAATTGTAAAAATTACCGTGTGTTATAAACGGTTGATTTGAGCTTGTCACTTGTAAAATTGCAAAAAATTGTTCCACAATTTGTTAGTGAAAGGCACAATTTTAAAGGCTACATTGTTCTCTCTTTCTTTGCATGTGTCTGTGTGGATCTAAGGTAAATTGAACCACTCACTCCACACAATTACAATACATGGAAGCTATAAATGACTCAATTGTTACAATATAAGGGTCTATGGCCAATGTTAGATGCAGAACAACCTGAATTTACAAGGGATTATGAAAAGTTTGTCCATAGATGTAAAATGGATGAAGCAAAAGGGCTCATTGGCTTACATGTATCTAATAATTTGTTGTTTCATATTTCGGAGTGCAAAACACCTAAGAATGTTTGGGATAAACTTGAAGAATTGTATGGTAAAACAAATCATTTACGAACCTTGCAACTTCAAGCAGAACTACAATCCCTCTCTCCAGATGCATTTCCTTCAATTTAGGATTTCCTTGCATAATTCAAGATGATTTTGTCACAGTTGAAAGGATTTGGACATGATGTATCTAGTGATGAATGTATCTTCTTGATTCTATCTAAGTTAAAGGGCCCTTATCAAGTGTTTTCTTCTACTTTCTATTCAACTATGGATGCAATAGGGAAAGATTACAAAATGCCTACATTTGAGTTGTTTTGTGAGCATCTTACTAGGGAGGAGGCCAAGTTAATTTAGTTGGATGCCTTACCTAATTCTAAGAATCATGCTCTAATGGCTCAATCATCCAAGGGTAAAGGAAAGAACAAGAAGAAGCCCAAAGCAGAATCATCTTCTAGTAGTGAGAATCCCTCCAAACTAAAGTCGAAGAACAATCAGAAGTCCACTTCATCTCCTTCTTCTATCTCTGGAGATTCTTCTTCCAAGTCCAAGAAAAAGAAAGGAGATCCTTGTTCTTTTTGTGGAAAAACTGGGCATGATGCATCTCACTGCTTTAAGATATTAGAAGCCTTAGAGGAAGTTATGAAGAAGCACAATATTTCAGTGGCTAAGCCTTCTTCCATGAGCAAAGGGCAAGCTCTTTCAGTAAGAGCTATGCATGCACCTTCAGATAGTTGGATTCTTGATTCAGGTGCTTCACATCACATGACCAATTCATGTGATCTTCTTGATTCCATAGTTCATACTTCTACTTCTCGGATTGCAATTGGGAACTCTTCACAGATTCCAGTTTTGGGGATAGGCTCCATTCAGATGCTAGATGGGTGCATTGAGGATGTTCTACTTGTTCCTGATATTTCAGCGAATCTACTTTCCATATATCATATTTGTCATTCTGGAGATGGGAAGTCAGTTGAGTTTACTCCACAGAATGTGACTATTAGACAGTTGCAGGATCATGAGAAGGTTATTGCTACAGGGGTAGTTGATCATGAGAATCATTTGTATCAATTTGATGGATTTGAGTCTTCATCGGGTTCATGTTTTGTTGCTCATGCTGATTCAATGAGCAAGCTTTGGCATGAGATATTTGGGCACTTGAACTACAAATATCTTCAGCAAATGCAAGCACATAACTTAGTGGTTATCTCTCCAAGATCACTCTGCACATGGTGCTTTGGCTCGGTTGATGCGTTCTGGCAAGCAACATCAAGATCCTTTTCCCAAGGGTCAAGCTTACACGGCAATCTGAAGCACCCCCAGGAGTTGGTCCCATATAGTGATCCTATTTCATTCCTAACCTCTTCTTTCTGTGGCCAAGTATGCTAACATTCATTGATAAGCACCTTTTCCCTACTGACATGGGCTGTCTATTTTTGAAGCTCTGCTAAGAGTGATGTCCCGCTCAAATTCAAGACCTTCAAAACATTTGTGGAGAAGCAAAATGTGTTTTTCTTCGCATGCATACGCACGTATAATGGGGTATGTCAATCAGGCATTTCAGGATTTTTGCAGTGAGCATGGTATTCTTCATTAGCACACAGTTCCTTACACTCCTCAGCAGAATGGTGTGGTGGAGAGAAAGAATAGGACTCTCAGGGAAATGGCCAATTGTATGATTCAATCTAGGTCCATGGCTCCCACCTTTTGGGACGAAGTTATCAATTGTGCCAACTATATTCAGAATCGTATGCCCCACAAGGCAGTGCGAAATATGACCCCTGAGGAGGCTTGGTCTCATCACAAGCCTAATGTATCCTTCTTCAGAGTATTCGGTAGTGAGGATTGGGCATTCATTCCGAATGGTCGGCGTAAATCCATGGAGAAGAAGAGTCAGCGGTACATCTTTGTTGGCTATTATGAGGATGTGAAGGCATATAGATTGTTTGATCCTGACACACGAGAGGTTCATTTCTGACGTGATGTTCAGTTTTCTGAGACCTTCACCCAGCCAGATCCTCCTTCAACTTCTTCTTCATCACAACCTACTCAGTCTTCTTCAATTGATGATAATTTGCTACTTGAGGAAGATTTTGATGATGGTCTTAATGAACCTCCTCCTCATTTACCCACTAGGCCACGATGGGCTCGAGTTACTCTTGAGGAGGCTATTCCTCTTGTTGGTGATCCCATAGACACTCGCCGCACTCATTCTCAGACTTCTGGAATTAGTCTTTTGAGTCATGCAGTTTTAAATGATCCTTAGAAGTTTTCAAATGCTTTAGGTATTCCAGAGTGGGATAGTGCTATGGATGATGAGTATTCTTCCTTGATGAAGAATCATACTTGGGATCTTGTGCCTCTTCCTAAGGGAAGAAAGTTGGTTTGATGCAAGTGGGTGTATCATACCAAGTATGTAGTTGATGGTTCCATTGACAAGTACAAGGCTCGTCTTGTTGCAAAGGGGTTTTCTCAGGTTGAAGGAATTGACTATTCTAAGACCTTTGCTCCTGTTGCCAAGATGGATTCTATTCGCCTTGTCCTTGCTATAGCTGCATCACAGGGATGGTCAGTATGTCAGATGGATGTGAAGAGTGCTTTCTTGCATGGGGATCTTCATGAGGAGATCTATATGGAGCAGCCACCAGGTTTTGTGTAGGACTCTTCACTTGTTTGTAGGCTTCAATGTTCATTGTATGGTCTCAAACAAGCCCCTCAGGCTTGGTATGAGAAGATGGATAGTTTCTTGCTTGCTTCCGGCTACACTTGCTACCATTCTGATCCCATAGTTTATACGGAGAGACATGGAGAGGATCTACTTATACTTGTGCTCTATGTGGATGATTTGATTCTCACAAGGAGTTCTACTTCCATGATTCAGAGTACACAGCGAGCATTGATGGAGCAATTTGATAATACTGACCTTGGTCTTCAGGTTCATCAGACTTCTGAGGGGATCTTCATTTTCTAGCAGAAGTATGCTCTTGATTTGCTTCAGAGATTTGGCATGGCTGATTGCAAGTCTGCCCCTACTCCATTCCAGTCAGGTGTTGTACTGTCTTCCGGTTGCACTACTCCTATAGTTGATCCTACCTTGTATCGGCAGTTGGTTGGTAGTCTTTTGTACTTGACACATAGTCGTCCTGATATTTCCTTTATTGTTGGACTTGTCTCTCACTTCTCACAGGAGCCTCATGAGAGTCATTGGAAGGCCGCCAAGTGTATCTTGAGATACATCCAGGGCACTACTCATTTTGGCATTCACTACACTTTAGGTGCATCTCAGATTGTGGGCTTCACTGACTCAGATTGGGCCGGTGATGTCAATGATCAGAAGTCTACTTTTGGCTTCTTTTTTTTGCCTTGGTTCTGGTTTGATTGCATGGTCATACAAGAAGTATTAGTTGTCTTATCTAGAATTTCCACTTTCCTAGGTAGTTATGAGTTAGTTGTCTCATGTGATAGGATTAAGACACTTGTCATCATCTTGTCTTATCCTATCTCTCATCCTTGCCTTTATAAGCAAGGAATCTCTAGCATATTTGGTATTGCATATATTGCATATAGCATTGTATTGTATTGCATTGATCATATTGTATCATATTGCAATCCTTGTTTGGTGGAATAGCATCTTCCATTGTTGCTTCTCTCTATCTCTTGTGGAGGTTCTTTGGTGTTGCAGATTGAAGATTTTGGGTTGATAACTCCAACATATAGTGGTGTTTTCCCCTACTAGAGGAGCATCATTAGTAATATTTTCATCTGCAGTGCCCTTTGCACCGATAACTCCTTCCTTTGTAACATTTTCTTCCACTTCTAGAAGAATATCCTTTTGCACATATTATTTAACCCCATGCTCATGTTGAGCATATTCTTGCAGTGCTTCCTTTGTAGTATTCACTTCCAAATATGGCATGTCAATATGAATTTGTTCTTCTGTGTCTAGGGTCATTCCTAACCTTTTTGTCAAATCAGCAATCTTCTTTACAAACTCATTTTAAAGCCTCTCAAGATCATTTTGATCTCTGCTCATGAGGGTTGTTACCCTTTGCTTTGTTCAGAATTCCCTATTATACACTTGATCCAATGTGTATTTTTTTTTCATCTAATAGGGATGCACTAATCTTTTCCAAAGAAAATGCTCTCAACTTTTTGTCTTCATCAATTGCTTCCTATTTTCTCGTATATAGTACATTCCTTAATTCTTTAGGCAACTACTTTTCAATATTCTTCATAGTAAATTCAAAAGTAATAATATGCTTTACAATAGCTTCAATGGTTTCTTTATCTATGTCATTCACAGTAGTAAACAAGGTAGTGGTTTCTCCTAACATCTCATGCTCCATGATCCCATTGAATAACACATCAAGTTTCATAGGGCTATGTGCCCTTACCGAAGTCTTTTTCTTCTTCTTAGTTTTGTCTTTTGGTGTCTTATTCTCCTTGTTGGACTCAAGCTTCTTCTTCCTCATTTGTATTTTGTAGCCTTTTTTTCTTTCTCTACCTCAGCCTCACTGTCGGTATCTAAAATTTTAATATTTTGTTTCTTTTTACTCACTTCACCTTGTAAAGCTTCAAATTTCATCTTCTAAACCAATTGGGTTCCTTCTTCTTCTTCTTCCTCATCTTCCACATTCACTCCCATGTATCTTTCCCTTGTATCTTTTTTTCCCTTCTCTTTTGAAGGCTAGTTTTTTGTGGTGTCGGAGTAGCCTTTTCCCTTTCAGTTACTTTCTATTATTTCACCAAAGGGGTCTTCTCCTTTATCGGAGTACTTGCAAACTCTTTTCTCTTCTCCCCTATAATAGGCTTAGTCTTGGAGGACTTTTGGGAAACCAAAGGATTGGTAGTTGTTCTACTATATCTCCTAGCACTTGATGATCCTCCTGGTGAAGTAGACATGCATTTTTCCTTCTCCGCTTGTTCTTTTGTGAGGCCCATTGCCTCTACAACCATTGCATTCATCTTATCAATGGTATTCTTTATCTATTTTTTCCTTTGATCCATGTGCACCTCCATGGATTTCTCCTCAAATGTACCATACCTCTCTTTAGAGGTGTATCTTTGCTTGCTCAACATACATTCCACTAAGCCAGTGATCTCATCTTCTATAATCTCATATCCCATCTCCGAGATCCAAAATATCCTAGGCTCCACAACCTGTATGATACAACAATATTTTGTCACCAAAAATGTGATGTCATTCTTATACTTTTCTGCCATGCTTTTTTGTATCCTTTCTCTTGCCTACATCTTCTCTTGAAAACTTTTGAATAATCCCTAGAGAGCATTCTTTTGTGCATTTTAGTCCTCCAACCTCATCAAATGATCTCTAATCAGATATCCTTGATCCACACTATGTTCCTTGTACTGGGAACCTCATCCAAGAAGTAGAATAGTAAATAAATAATCAAGGTGCCAAACTTAAAGGCATACTTAGAGTCCTTTGTCTTCTATTGATTTTCTATAAATTGCAATCTCAATAGTTCACATAAATCATAGTTTTAACCCTTCTCAACCATCTCATATGTTGTATTGATGACAGTTGTTGATACTAAATTTTCTCTATTGGTGGAGTATATTTTATATCCGACCATCATTGAAGTGTACTTAATTGTTGGGTTTTCGATGCCCTTTATTTTCAATTCCCTTCTATCATACTTCACACCCATTTTCTCCATAACTATTTCATTTTTCATTGACTTGAGTACCGAAGTTGGTTTGATTGAGCATAATCCAGTGAAAACCATAATAGCCTCTTTGTCGATTAAATGTGGCATATCTAACTAGAGTAATTTATCATGAATGTAGCTTAGGGTGTATCTCACCTACTCATCTACATAGAAAAAGATGGGAAAACTATTCTAAATGTTGAGTTTCTTCTCTGCCAAAACCTCAAACTCTAATTTCAACTCGAAATCATCTCTAATGAGTTCTTTGTACCATACATCACTCATATTTGTATGATTTTACTCTTCCATCTTAACATGAATGTATTCCCTAACATTGTTTGTGTGCAAAAAACCATATGGGATGTGCGAAAATGCACCATTTGAATCATCCACTAGAGATTTATTAGGATGTCATTTAAATTTAGGGTGTGGATGATCTATAACCTCTACAACTTGTGGTGTATATATTTTTTGCAGTAAATTGAAATTGCTTTCCAAAAATAAGGGAAATGGAAACTGTAAATACCTTTGAATCGCTTTTGACTAGGGTTTTTCTTGTACCAAATCTCAATTTCTTCAATCACTCCACTTCACTCTTTCACTACTCTTCTCTCCTTGAATGCTTGTTTGCAAATTAAATTTGATCAAGTGAAATCACTTATAATACCTTTAGAAATTGACCTAATTCACATTGACTACTTCGATTAATAAAGCTAGTAAAACCCTAACTATGTGTATAGCCAACTTTAAATGCTCTGCAAAATTTTGCAACTTAATATTTTCCACTGGTTCTTCTTTGGAGTTTGGTCTTTCTTTGAGCTTTCACCTTTCTCAAACCCTAATCCTTCTTTGTCTTTAGATCCTTTTTTATTTGCAATCATTTCATCAAGCTCTGTAGAACTCATCTTGAATTTATCTTCATGACTCACTGCTTTCTCAAGATATAATCTCAAGGTCACAACTTCTTCAAGTTTTGAACATTATTAAAATTTTCTTTTCATCTTTACATTCAGGAATTCTTCAACTCTTTTTCCTTCTTCAACTTACACTTTCAAACTGGTAATTATTTCATTTGCTTGCTTCAACTTCTCACTAACTTCCTTATTTCTTTCTTTGAATTTCTTGTTTTTCTCTCTCAATTTTTTGATTCATTCATTTGCTTCTTTGAAATTTTCCTTCAAATATTTGTTCTCAATTTCAATCCTTTCCAAATCTTCAAGGGCTACTCTAAGTTCCCCATTCATGTCAACCATGCACTCTTCTTCTATAAACCTGACAGAAGGTATCTCTTCTGAAGGATTAGGAAATCTTCTAACAACCATGTGTTCAACCTCCAAGATCTTCCCCAAGTAGTTAAGATCCTTCCAAGGAACCAAGCTCTGATACCAATTATTTAACACCTGAAATACTAAGGGGGGATCATTATTATTTGAAACCACTTATAATATTTATTCATTTAATCCACATAACATATTCAATTTGTAGTAAGGAAAACATGAAAGAAACCATCAAAGCACACAACACATGAACACCAAATTTTTACATGGAAAACCCAAAATGGGAAAAACCACGGTGAGGATTAGTTCACAATATATTATAACCAGTTATAAGATATTATAGAATTTCTCACTACAATTGGACTCACTACCCACAAAAAAAGTTAGAAGAGATTGGTGGCTCACAGCCAGGATTTGAACTATTAAAATTACATCTACCACATGCTAGAATTTAACTCCATTGAAGCTCAATTTACAAGCTTTATACACTTCATATTGATTTACATTAACACTTTTTTCTACTCTGCATTCACCTTATACTCACACAATTCTCATCAACTTCACATCACTTTACATCTCTATCACCAAAAACACCAAAAAAGATCTTCCATATATATTCACTTTATCCAAAAACACTTCAACATCAATTAGGTCGACCTAATTAGATGTATTAGACAAAATATATACCTTTTTGGCTCAACATATACACATACATACTTCACACCATGATTCAAAACTTATAACAAGTTCAAGTAGGTCAGCATGGACCTATAATAGCTCCCATATAACAAATCAATACTTCTAAAAAAATTCACAATACCCAAAACTTATTAGGTCGGCACCAATAATGACCTAACATCAATATTCATCAATTGTTCAACCAAAAATATACACATGGATCTCAAAAATTCATGCCACTTGGAATCCATACTCTACTAACACCTATCAACATCTCCACAAATCCACAAAGCCATATACCAATCCGCAAAGAAGTGTGGATTCACTAAAACACACACAATGAATTGGAAACCTTTGTCACTACCAAACCCAATATACTGTCATTCATAAATTCAACACTAGAGACTAAAACACTATGAAACTCTAGAAATATACTCTTCTAACATCCAACAAAATTACATGAAAACTGCAAAGCAAGATTCTACACAGTGGACCAATGCAGACCAAAATACTAGATGTCCTATACATTGAAAACACTATTTTAACACTTAGCCAATTTTCTCTTTTATATGTCTTCACCAGATCAAAACTTCTTGCAAATGTCCACTGGATAACCATCTTCAAACATGATCAATCTATATAAAATGATATGCACAATGATCTTCATACCGGATCACAATGTTGACATCAATGACAACATTGTACTGCATATTGTGCAACTTGTACTCATACCTTAATCTCATACTTCAAGCTCATGTTGCCAATAAGCATATCAATGAAAAACTCCTTATTCTTCCAACATGCCTGTTATAGCTTCACATTTTAGAGATGCTTCTTCGAGGGCCTCTAATGATTCATTGAAGGAGGATCAGTTATATCTTCTAGATTCAATCAATTGGGATCAATTTCTACCAAACATCTCTTATTTGTTTGTAGAGTCCTTCATTTTGGATCTAGATTCAACACTATTGAGGACATACATCTTCTCTTTGAGGAACACTCTTTTGTCCTTGCATTTTTTGCTACTTTAGAGTTCAGTGTTGTTTCTTCAACAACTTCCAATGACTTCTTGTACTAGGGCATCCACATTCTTCATGATTCAACTTTGTAGAATGATCTCTTGATAAGAGTTCCAAAAAAATTTATGGAGACACATATTTCAGATTTGGAGGACACCTTTGAGGGGTTATCTCTCCTCTTTGATGACAGTCATTGCACAACTATTGTCAAACCATCATTGTCTTTGGATTGTTCTCTACATTATTCTCTAGGAGATTCTAATTTGTAGTCTTTAGTAGTGTGGCCTAGGTTACCTGATTTCATTGTGACAGCTTTTAGCATTGACATGGGTATACTTGATCCAACTTTGGAGACTTCAAACATTTTTCACTTTCTTCCTACATATTCCTTTCAAGAATGGGGAGATATCTTGCATATGTCATTGGTTTTGTTTCTTCCTAAGGGGAGGAACATTTTTCAACGATCATGGACTATCTTCTCCATCCAGTTCCAAGCATCTACCATTGGACCTCTTATGGGGGGCTACTTAGTCCTTCTTGTCTTCTTCTCTCTCTCTCTCTCTCTTTTTTTTCTTTGGGGGGGAGGGGGGGGTTGTTCTCTCTATTTTTTGGGAGGGGGGGATTCTTCTTATTTGGGTGGAATTTGATATGTACATGGGCACCTAACATGGCCTCATTTTTTGGGGCCCATCATCTTTTGCATCCTCCTAAGTTGTGCTTAAGGGGGGTGTTAGTGTAGGTTTTTATTTCCTAGTGGGATATTTAATTTTCCCTTAATTATATGTTTTTCCCAAACATGTATTAAGCTTCAAGATAATAAAGTGAGTTAATCATTTAATAACTAGGAGATAGATTGATGAGTTTTCCTCCACCTTTTAAGGGTGAAGTATTTACTTTTTCATCACTTTATTTAATGTTGGTGGTTTTGGTGGTTTTGATGGTTTTGGTGATTAATTCTTAATTTTTGGTTAATTTTCTACCTCCATCCTCTCCTAAGTTATATATAAACTCACTACCTATCTTATATTTTTTATCTTGGAAGCTCTTAATACATTTTTTATATCGACATTGCATAATCTCTCAAAGTTTTGGTTTGCATTATTTATGTTTTTCTAGTTTATGTAACTTTAATTTTCTCTTAAAAAAATTCTTGGGTTATTCAATCTATTTCAAGTTTCTAGCACTTTCCCCTTTAATCCTAGCTTGAACAAGAGAATCCAAAGAACTACGGATCAACCCCTTAGCCAAAGAACCTTTATATAGAGGACACTCAAAACCCTCACTCTAACTATTTTTATAGTTTTGAATAGAAATAGAGGGCCCGTGACTAACTATATTGGTACCACCATTTCCCTTGACTTTGAAAAGACCCCCCACATGTGAACCCTCTCCTAGGTAAGTGTTCTTGTAGGTTTTTATTTTTATAGTGGATTAATTTTTTTTTCCTTTGTCCTAGGTTTTTCCTACACTTTCATTAATCTTTCTTAGGTTAATAAAGTGATTTTAATTATTTAATAGCTAAGATATAATGTATTGAGGCACCATCCTAAAAAATGTGGAGAATTTATTTTTTTTAGACTACTTGGTGGTCACTCTCTATTGGTTGGATTTGTCACCTCCATCCTCTCCCTAGTTCCATATAAACTCACTATGTAGCTTGCATTTTTCATTCATTCATGTATTATTATTTTTGTAGACATTATTCTATAACTTTGCTTTGATCTCCTAATGCAATTTTTTCATCTTTAAATTTGCACATCTCTTGGAATCATGGGTTTGTAATTGTGTTATTTTATTTATAATTGTATAGCTTATCTCTCTTAGAGAAAGATCCCGGTTATTCATTTGTTTCATATTTCTAATAGTAAGGAGGTTTGATGAGATATTCTAGCACCAAACCATCCACATAACCACTTGGAACTAGCCCTTCATCAACAAACCCACTAAAAATTTGGCTCATGTCTACAAAAACAATGCCAAAACCTAATCAATCATGCACTTATCCACTCGCTCGAACTCCCACCATTGGATCATTGTTAATTCAATTTTGATGGCATGCTCTTATGATGATTATAATGTATGAGAAAACCCTCATTTTAAATCTTGGTGATTATAATGAATTAGGTTTTTCTCTTTATACAATACGTTGACATGAAATTCAAATATTGCATGCTTTAATTAGCTCATAATAATTAGTTAGAAAAGAGAACATGTACATTCAAATTTAAAATTTAAAATTTTGAAGATCAAATATAGACACGTAGAAATCAAGAATAATTATAATTAAATTATTTTCTAACTTCCATCTAAAATATATCATTTGAAATTTATTCATTATATATTTTTAAAAATATATATTATAATTTTTGATGTAAATGTTTATATAAGAAAAAGAAAAGAATTAAAAAATAAAAAGTGAAGTTATGGATAAAAAGATAATACATTAATTTGATTGTTTCTCCTATCTAAAAATAACGCTACTAGGGTGGAAATAATTCATTTAGGGTCCACAAGAGAAAGAGTTTCATAGATCATAATGCTTTTGGATGAAAAAAATTATCTTTTCAATTGAAAGGAAAAGCAATAATTAGTATGTGTTCATTGATTTTCTTTAGGCAAGAATTCTCAACCTAAACTTCCCACTAAGGGGGCAAGGATTTGAATTTTTTTATACTTTGTCTAGATTCTAAGAAATAAATTCCTTATTTTATCTAAGAAGGTATTGTAAATATGGATTATGTCTTATATTAAAGAGGATTAAGATAAAAATTTCAATATAATTTTTTAAAACATAATATTTATTAGTTATATTTTAAAAGGGAAATAATTTATTAAAATATTGTAATTTAATTGACGAAATATAATTAATGAGGATATGATATTTTTTTTAATTTTATTATTTATAAGATTTAAATTTTTAGAAATATGATATAAAAAAGTTAAAATTGTGCTTCAAACAACTAAATAATATTTTGGATAGAATAAGTATCACCCAATCCTTATTTCTATTAAAATATAAACTAAAAATTATATTCCAGTACTAATCAATTGTGAAAACAACTTAAATTCCACATAAAAAATAAAACAATCTTTTTTTGAAAAAAATAGTAGAAATATTATTTCAAATAATTAAAATCCATACAAATTATTTAATTTATAAAATATTTAACCATACCCTTTGAAGAATTCAATGGACCATTGTTTTGACATATTCAATAAAAAACATACCCATTCACATAATTGAAATAATTGTTTATTTGTTTAGTTTTCAACTCATTATTTTTTTAAGGAAAAATCACATGTTAAGACCTCAAGTTTCCAACTTTAGGGAAAGATTCTCTAGTCATATTCAAGTATTCTAGTTTATTCCAAAGGCCACTCAAAAAGTAGATGAGGTAGTTATTGGCCCTTTCCCACCCAATCCCAAAGATTCAAGCTTATGTTTTTCAGTTTCTCATATATATAAAATATTTTAATTAAAAATATTTTATTAAAGTATCATAGAAAAACCTTCTAGGCCAACCAATGAGAACAAAGGGTTTATTGAAAAATAATATAAAAATAAGAAGTGTGCTAACTCTTACTAAAGAATTAACTAAGACAAAACCTCTAGGATAGAGAATGGTTACCAACTAGTAAGTTTAATATAATAAAAAATTAAGTTTGAAAGAGATTTTTGGATGGTTTTTAGAGTTTGTTTTTCATGAATTTTTGTGGTAATTTGGGGTTTTTAAGAGTGAGTGTTTACAAGGGTTAATTAGTTAAAGTAGATTTATTAAGTTACGAAATAAATATTGAGATTAAATTGATAATTTTTTTTATATATAAAGTAGTAAAACAAAGGTGTTGTCCCCTTAGTACAAGGCACCACCGACCATCCACAGTAGAGTAACACTAACAGCACAGTGACAGTAGGTCAAAAAACCAAACCATCACTCAAAGCAGATCATGTCAAAAACATCCAAAAAACACATATACGAACTAAACTACTAGTAATGTCCATCATGAAAGCATGATTTAAAACGGTCTTAGCCATAGACCACCAAGGGTCATACCAGTCATAGAGTAAGATAAACACATTAACAATGTCTTTAGCAGAATAAAACAAAAATCAAGGTTGATTTAGCCACTCCCAATCAAAAAACCTAAACCCCCATAGAACTAATCATTTTTCCCACTACATGGTTTAACAAGAGTTATGGTAGCCCAGTCTTCAGTGAGGAACTTAAGCAGTTCCTTATTATTGGCTTCTTCCTCCTCATCTTTTGCAGACTTGTCCTTCTGCAGTAGACATAACGTAGTGGCAAACCTGTGTATAATCTTCAAAGCAAAGTGTGTAACCTCCTGCAGCCTTTTCTCCAAACTCTCAACTTTGCTTTTCAAGTTGTCAACCTCCTCCCAAACGGAATCCTATTTACTGCAGGCTTCCACCATGGGAGCCTTACCTTCAGCAACATTTGATGCCTGAGACTTGACCTCCTTGATTTTAATGATAGCAGGGCCCCTTTTCAGGCTTTCAAAAACATGGGAGGAGCTACTAGCAGAAACCGAAAGAGCCTCCTCCCCCACCTCCTTCTCCTCCTGAATCTTACTCGCACTCCCATTCCCATTATCATAATTTGAGGCCTCCTTACAACTCTTCACTTTTTCTTGCTTGATTACCAGTCTATTTGACCTACGAGGGGTATTAGTCTCATCAGTGATCTCAATGTCGGAGTCAATCTGTTGGAGTCAAAATTTTGTCTTCTTGGAGGATTTGGCCTTAGTTTTACAGGTGGGGGCTATTTTTTTTTATCTTTACTCTTCACCACAAGCCCCTGAGATGGGGATGTGTCCTGTGGAGAGGCTTTCAAAGCTGGGTTTTTTATGCATTTTTTCTTGCTAGGGCCAAGGGTGTTCATAATGCTAGCAAATGGGGGAGCAGAAGAAACATGAGCCTCTTCCACAGCGATGAGTCGAGGAGCTTCTTGAACAGTGATGGGCCGAGGCAAGCAGAGGGCTAGGTGAAAATGGTAAAATCTAGACATAAGCCCTTGGTGGAGGATGGTGAAATTTTTGTTTGAATTCATGGCTTCAACCACATCACTCACAATACTTTCAAGAGAATGAATGAGAAAGAACGAAATGGAAATATTATGGTGGTTCCTAAGGTGATTGAGGAAATTGAAGTGGTAGTAGTAATACACACCGTACCTTCCTGAGCCATGGGACAAAATTTGTATGGTGGTAAATTTATAATGTTATGGAATAGTTAAAAGTTGATATATTTTAGTGGGGTACAAGAAATTTATAGTTAAATGATATTGTATATTAGTAATTTATGGGTTAGATAAAGGAGAGCTATTAAATTAGAAATATGTGGTTTTTTATTTGATTTTTTAAGTATTACATATTTAGAGATATATATTTTTCTTCAATTGATATAAATAGTGTAATAAGCTAACATATTTTCTAGTCAATTTGGGTATTATATAGTCTAACTTCTTAACATAAATAAAGTATCAATGTAATTTATGGGTTGGTTTTCTCCTTTCTTGCTAGTAGATAAAGTCTTATTTTTTATGACCTATAGCTAAATAAATTGTCAATAGACTACATAAATAGTAAAAAAATCATACACAAGTTGGAACTAAATATTTTCATTCAAATATATTGAGATGAGCATAATATTTTGTATAAATGCAAATTTTATGATGAAATTTCCTCGTGAAACTAGAGTGGTTTTAAATTTTGAAGTCTCAAGTTGGGTCCCAAAATTCCATGCCCAAATCCACCTCAAATTGTCATTAAAGAAGAGCGAGAGTAATTTACAAGTGCATGGATTTCTCATACCTATTAACAACATATTCACATGGCTTAGTTCATGAAAGCATGTCTTCTACATCAACAACCATATTTGTTTATACACAAACCATGTCTTTGAGGGGCCCACATATTTTTATAGGCATTTAAAAGTATTTATTAATCTTATCACCTCCATTTAAAGCCATTAATTTTCATGATTCAACCTCCTAGTATTCTTAAAAAATTATAACTTATAATTAATTATAAAATATTTTTATAAAAAAGGGGTAAAAAATTTATTGAAATCAAGAAATAGACAGTACAAAAGGATCATGGAACACTTAGGCTCCCAAGAAAGAAAGCACAAAAATACCTAGACAAGACTAAAACCACCAACCACACCGCCACAAACACCTTATCCATCCATATCCTCAACGATGACCCTCTCTAAATCATGACAATAATCAAGGGATAATTATCCCCAATTCTCAATCTTCCAATCATCAACATGCTCTAAAGCCCACTTAGCCAAACAATCAACAACCCTATTCCATTCACGCGTGGACAAAAGACACCACTTCCAACATAGAGCACAACTACAAAACTTGTCAAACCACCTAGGCAAGCTACCAATTAACCTCATCCACCTTTTGCTCGTGCACAAATTAACAATGTTAATATGTGAGTCAAATTCACAGATAATCCTACGCCAACCCAAATCACAAGCACGCTAATAGCCATAAGAATCGCTAACCCCTCCATAAGGTTGTTATAATGTTGCCCTTTGTGAATGGAGAAAAAGAAAATAATGAAGATAGAACTACCTCTTCCAACTCCACCAATCCCAGCAAGCCCCGGATTACCCCTAGAGGAGCCATCCATATTGATCTTCAGAACACCCACCAGAGGAGGCAACCATCTTTTGACCCCTTGAACCTTCTTTTTAACCCACCTACCTCTTATGACACAAGCAAAGATAGAAGTCAACCCCTATAAGCCCAATCTACTCACAATTTCATCATCACCCCTTTCCAAAGGATAAGCCACATCACATTTGGCTTCCACTGTCTCTTGGATCATACCAACAATTTTTTGCCAAACCTGATGAACCATCAGGCTATCCCCATATAATTAATTATAAAATATTTGAAATAAAAATAATAATTAATTTTTGGAATGGTTAATTATGAAATCAGAATAATTAAAGTTAAATGAATAATTACTAAAATAAATAAATAAAATAAAATAGAGGATCTAAAGAATTCTCATTAAGATATAAGTGGAAGAAAATTATTTATTTTCTTTTAGCTTTATTCTCATGAATAAAAATTTAGAAAACTAAAATGAAATAATTATATTTATTTTAAAAAATAATGTTTGAAAACGTCTTGAATTAAATTTAAATTATTTAATTTTCTTTAAAGTTGATATTTTATCCTAAAGAATATTTTTTAGTTATCCTAGAAATATTTAAAAATTAAATATTAAAAATAAAAGAATTAAAAATAAATAATTATTTTTTTATTTGTATTTATTTACAAATAATAATTAAATATTTAAAAGGAAAATTAATAATAAAATAATATTAAAAAACAATAAGAATATATTATAAATAGAGAAGAAAAGAGAGAGAAAACCATGATAAAATCAAGATAATTATCAAATAAATTGCTAAGAAAAGGAGGAATTAGAAGAACATATCAAAGAGCAATAACAAAAAATCAAGGATAGTGAATTCTAGGTTGGTAATCTTATCATGAAATTTCAACTAATTGATAATATAAGAGAAAATGTTTGATATGAAATTCTTGTTTTCAAAATTATGGTTGTTAAATTTAGAATGACCTTAAAATTAAATTTATAATTTCTTTTCCTTTAATTTCATTTATAAAATTATTAGAATTTTGTAAAATTAATTATTATTTTTAAAGATTAATTTTATAAAAGTAATTAGTAAAGTAGTTGTTAAAGTTTGATTTATTTTGCAAAAGTAATTAGTATTGATTTTTCTATTCATATTCAGTAAAAATTAAGCAATATTAAAATCAAACCATTCGTAGTGTTTAGTATTTGTGATGTTTCTAGTTCACATTTATGGTTAATGTCATCATGATTTGAACTACTGTATCTATTACCTAATATAGCTATAACAACGCTCTTTGTGGAATCATCCATATAAATTATTGGAAAGTAAAAATGAATCATATAGATGTTAATTTGAGGAATGGGAAATCTTCCTTGGATAATTATCGTTAGTCTCACATTAATAAAGATAAATTAATTATTAGTTTGAATTTTATATTTTATGTTCTTATATAAATTTAAAGGTATTTTTACTTAAGAGGAATAAATTTATATTAAATCTTAGTCAAGATAACTAAGCACTCTATTAGGACAAGGATTAGAATTTTTACATTAAACAAGTAATATTCAATGAAATTAAAGTACCTAATGAATTAACACTTTCCTTTGTGGGCAATTGACACAGAGGAACTATCTAGGAAAAAAGGGCCCTAGAAAGTGTTGCATACCCGCATTCAACAAATCACATCAAGAATATAGAGTAGAAAAAGAAACTACATATATATTACACCTTGACCCCATTCAAAAGTGGGTATGTAAGCAATCTGGGTAGTGAAGAATGTTATTAATACTCAGATTTTTGGGTGGAGTTAGGTGGGTTAATCCAAAAGTTGGATATACCAATCCCTCTTAAAACTTAATAAACTCAAGTAACTAAAACAAATAAATTAAGTAAAAATTTTAAATAAATCACTAAAGGAAGACACATTGAAAACCCTTAAGTAAAACTCGAATTAAATCTTACAACAAATGCATTCATTGTATACTCAACCCAATCTAGTGGATTGATTTTCTTGACTTTTAGAGGATTTAGGCCAAATTTTGAGGCAATACTCAAGCCTTTATTTATATATCCTTGAATAATTGTGACTCAATGCACTTTCATTAGGGAAGTGTAGTCATTTGGGAGAGACTCGAGACAATGGATATCACTTTAGTCTAGTTATCTAACCAAAGCATTGTTCTTGTCCTATTTTATGGATGGATACCTATCCTATTTTATAGATATTGATTACTTGAGTATACAAATAAATGAACGCCTAATAGATTAAAAAGTGTATAAATTTTTAAAGGAAAACAATGGGTGAAATTTTGAGGTACAACTTGACGGTTGTTACATGTGGTATCAATGCCAAGTTCAGAATCTAGGCCTTGAGCTTTCTATAACTTGTGATAGGAAATGATTACCAAAGTATTTAATCACTAATGAAAACTTTAGATAAAATATAATTAGTCATTATCAAGTATTTATTATAAACCTATGGTTTCACAAAATAATAAATGGTAAATATAGAGCATCTTATGTTTGCAGACATGAAAACAAAGGAAGGACCCATTGAACAACATAAATAACTTGAAAATATAGTGCTACTCTAATTGAAGAGATAATAATTTTTATTTAATTGAACAAAGAGATTAAGAATAATTCTTTAAAACAAATAGTAAAATATCTTAGAACAAGGCAATCCAACATTGAAAACATGATGGCTTAAAATTAGCTCAAGAGAAGGGGGTCAGAAGACTTTGGTTGGAAGGGGATTCCTTAAATGTAATTAATTGTTTGAAGAGAATAACACCCCCCCTCTTGGACTATTAAACATTTAATTCAAGATTCTTTGGCAATCTTGGGTTCTTTTGATGATGTTTATGTCTCTCATATCTATCGAGAGGCTAATAACCTTGTTGATTGCATTGCAAACTTTGGGGTGATTGTGCCTAGGTGTTGGGAATCTAATGATTTCCTTCCAATTGAAATTCTATCCATTGTAAATGATGAAAAAAATTCACATGTTTCAAGCGTTGAATGGACAAGTGTCTAAAATTAATTGCATGTTAATTTTGATTAGACATTTTGGTTAGCTCATTCACCTGGTTTTCGGTGGCAGTGATATGGGAAATCTCAAAAAGCATAGTTTCATGATGCCTTGATGTACTGAATATGTCATTATTACATGCTTTGTGGGTGTTCAACTTCTTTGAATGTTTTTTTTCCTCTTTTGTTCTCCAACGGTTTTCATTTTTGAGAAAGAAGCTCTGGTTTCTAGTGGTCAAGTCAAGATGGGTGGGGATAGGTGTCGAACAGAGCCTATAACTTGTGAAGATACCATGGTGAATTGTTTAGTCTAGAAGATTTTGGAGAAGGGTGGTGTGACGTCGTATTTTTTGAAGCATCACGGCTTCGACTCACACATGTCACAGGAATTTTTGAGTGGCTAGAAGAATAGGGTTCTAAGAATTTTTGGGATAGAGGACACTATAACAGAGGAATTAATTGGTAAGGTGTTAGTCCTCTCCTCTAAAGGTAGAAAATTCTACAGGGAGAGGTCAGCTACAAATTCTATTGTGGCAAATTTCTTGAAAGATAATGAAAATTTGAAACTAAAGAAGGTGGGTGGTGATGGGTATGATAGAAATTCCTTGAAACCTAATTGGAGGTATGTGGTGATGGCTATTATGAGATATTTCATGTCGGATGGAAGGTTTTCTGTGATTTATAGTTAAACCATTTCATTCTTCTTAGTCATTCCAAACATAATAGGGCTATCTCTTTCCCCTATTATTTGTTGTTATCTCTTGAGAATGTCATTCAAGACCACTATAAGAATCCAAAAAATCCCTACTTGCATGAGGGGCTCATGCTACTACTAGTTGAACATATCAAGGACAATTATGTAATTGAGACTCCTAAATTACATAAGGGGCGTAAGGTTAAATATGATCCCTCTGAGCTTGAAACAGGGGAAAATTTGGAGAGTAATGATGGGGGAGAGATTGGGTCTAAGTATTTTGAGGATCCTCAGGATGATCCTATGAAATCCTCTAGAAAAAGGACCATAGATGAGGACTCCTCTGCTTGGTTGGAGGGGTCTTTCACATATTTGGATTGGGATGAGGGAGCTAAAGGCTCCTCTAAAAAGAAAAATGCTAGTGTAAAGAAGGTTGTGAAGAAGGCAGAGTGTCCTTGGTCGAGTGCTAAAAAAGGTGTGGATTTGGAGGAGGGTGGGGAAGGTCTTTGTTTGTAAAAGAAGAAAAAAGCTTCTAGGAAGAAGGCTGACTCTACTCCCCTACTTGGGGTTAAAAGAATCCAGTTAGGGGATAGCAGTATGAAGATGGTGGGGAAGACTATGGAAAAAGGAGCCCCTACTATGGGGAAAGGTAATGGGAAGATTGGTGAGGTTGTTGAAGAACCGATGGATGGTATGGAGTTCATGTCTATGGATTCGATGCAAAGGAAGGACAAAGACTTTGGTCCTAATAAAGTGATTGACTTGGATGTTGAATCTTTGGAGGTGGCTAGAGAGAAGATGGATGCAACTAGTGAGAAGATGGTCACCTTGGATAGTAAGTTTCATTTTGTAGTTGAAGCTCTCTGATTGATGGATGGAAATGATGTGTTTCTCCTGGAAAGGGAGGAGATTGGTAATATTTTCTTTTTGTTGAAATGGATTCTTAATGAGGTTAAGTTTCTTCATTCAAAGATTGATTTAGTGGCCCAGTGCAATGTGACACTCACTGAATGCAATACCATCGATTCTTCGGTGGCCAAAAAGGTCAAAGTGATGTATAGTACCCTTGATAGGTTTGTGGAGGAAGTGGATAAGCTTAAGATTGATCATGAAACCAGATTGGTAGCTCTTGAACAAAAAGTCTCAAATATTTTGGTTGATGTTGGTACCTTGGTTTCTGTGCGTTGTGTGTCTTTGCAGAGCAATGCAGGAGGTTTGACCATCCTTAATGAAAAATAAAGGCAATGGATTGGTAAGCAGTTGCTTGATGGGAAGGGGATACTAGACCTAGAGGAGGCAACCTTATTGTGCAATTTTGAGATTGGTAAAGATGATGGACCCTACATTTGGACTAGGATCAAAAAAAAGAAAGGGGGATTGGTGTCTGCTAAGGAGCTTGATAGAGTGGCCAAGATGCATGACAATGTAATTTTGTAGGATGTGGAGGCAGTGATAATTCTTAAGAACTTACAGTATTAACTGCATCCTTTTTTGTCTACATTTTTTTGGTCTTTTTCTTGTTGTTTGTCTGCTACTGGTTTAGTTGATGGTTGGTCTTTTGCTTGGGGGTTGTTCGGTTTTAATGGCATTTTTTAATTAGCAGTCTGCCTTTTTTTGTACAGGGTTTCAAGAACCCTTCAAAACCTTTTTTCCTAATCAAAAACATAGAAAACATGATGAAACCATAATTTCAAAAACTTCTTGAAGAGAAAATTCCACTAGAAAGAGGGATGAATATTGTGTGCCTAATTAGGACTTTGCAATTAGAGAATTATCAAAGGATTTGAATCGATTACCTCTCTAAATTTTGGTGGAAAATAATTAGGAGAAATAGTTGAAAATTGGTTGATAGAAATAGAGAATTACTTTGAATTAAGAGATTACATAGAATCAATTATGTCTTATAGTGGTCTTATCAAATGAATGAAGTTGCATTTTTGTGAACCAATATAAAATAATAGAATGGTTATACTAAGGAAAATATTTCATGGGAATAATATGTGTAACATTCATTTAAAAGGTGGATACCATAACTATTTCTTGATGAAAAGATATAATTTTATAATCATAGGTAAGGTTCTTTAATAGTACAATAATATTGGGATAAGTTGCAAAAGTATTAAAATATTTTCTAATGTATCAAAAAAAGGAAAGTAGTCAAACTAGAAAAATATTACGACTAAACAACAATATTGAAGCAAAGGTTGATATAATGAATCTTCAAAATATGAATGAAGTATTAAATATATTTTTTAAATAGAAAAAGAAACTACAAGCTCTTGCTTTATCAAGAAAAAAATTCAATTACAATAGGACTCAACCTTTC
This sequence comes from Sequoia sempervirens, assembly GCA_007258455.2. NCBI lineage: Eukaryota > Viridiplantae > Streptophyta > Pinopsida > Cupressales > Cupressaceae > Sequoia > Sequoia sempervirens. The sequence continues at coordinate 125,301 of VDFB02319878.1, forward strand.
AAATAGAAACATAGGGAAAGATAAAATTTAAAAACTAAATAAAAAATCTTTAATTCAAATTCATAAATTAAAATAAAAGTGAGCGTCCCTAGGTTCATATGATATTATCATTGGAATGAGTTGGTTGGCTAGTCATCAAACAAGTGTATATTGATATAATAAAATAGTGGATTGTATAGATAATGAAGAAACTAAAGTGACAAGGAGTCTATAAGCCTATAAATGTGGACTTACCATATGAACAATGCAACTAAAGAAATAAAGAAGGAAAGGAGATCAAACTTTTATGATTAAATTAAATGATGATTTAAAATACTGGGCAACTCTAGAAAAAAATACCACTTCCTTAAATAATTAAATATGTATTTTCTATGGGAATTACTAAGAAATTTTGGCATATCTATAAAAAATGTACTAGAATTTGAACCTATTGAAGGGAACATAGTATATAGAGGGGGGTGAATCAGTATATTCTAATTTCAAACATTAAGTACCATTAATAACTTCTCTAAACATGAATTCCAAAAAAATCAAAGCAACAATTATTGAATTCCTTAATGATGATGTAATGGTGTAAATCACACCCTTATGAAATTTCCCACATTGCCCTTTGCTTGAGCTTAATAAGTTGAGAATTCAAAAACCCACCTTCTTAACCTTCATTCTTGTTCATGCCTTGTCATTATCTATCGGTGGGGGAACTTTTGTCTAGGATGATTTCACACCATGTAGATGTCCACACATTGTGTGAATGTCCTAACAAGATTATTGATTCTTGGGGCGTTGGGGCGTTACACTATCATCTGCCTATGAGTGTAACACCTCTATAGTCGCAAGTAGACCTGAGAACAGATCTTTGGCATGCAATTTGACCATTTTTCTCCCTCCTTTCCTCATTTACTTGATTCTTGTTATTCGATATCACACTCTTCTATTCTCTCCATTCTAGATATCCTTCTTGCTATTCTACACCATTTCTCTTGCAAGTTCTCAAGCTCTCTACACCGCTCTTGCACATTCATCTCGTGTCTTTGAAGCATCACTCTTCTTCTCAACTTCACCAAGCTTGTAGTATGGAGGGTAACCTTTTTTTTATAGCATTATTGTTCTTATTGTTAGCATATTGTTATCTTTACATATTGCACATTTTGTCTTGTCACTTTCTTTATCACTATTTCTATATCATGGTCTATCTAGTTGTCCATGGAGGTGGAAACACCAAAGCAGAGCTTTGACTAAGGAAAACCCTAAAAAGTAGCCCCAACACTTTTGCATTCCCGTATGTGTAAGTTTTTTTCCATGAGGAGCTTGTGGGAAGGTTGGACCTACCTAAAGTTACATATCTCTTCCCTTTACTCATCATTTTGATTATAGTTAGTTTATTTGTCTTTTAAGTATTCTTCTTGTTGTACTTCTTTATATTTTATGCATTTCTTAGATTCTATTCATTTCTATTAAAACCATTAGAATTTAGTATTAGATTTGTTAGCGGGTCTCGAGTGTTTCTGGCAACAGACTCTACCTCTATTCATACGAGATGCCAGCCTGCCACATTATCGTCCTTGGTCTGTGCTCTCATCCTCTAGCCGAGATCCTATCAATCTATTCTTAAGACCTCTAAGGTCTACTCACCAAACTCCTAAAGTTCTCTATCATAAAATAACCAAAAGAACACAAAAAACATAATTTAGCCTTTCCTTCATTTGCCATCTTGTCACTTGAGCTTTTGTAATTGAGGTAATCTAGAATTATCCATATCCTGTAGACTCTTCCCCATCCTAGAGACTCAGGAGTGGCAAGTCCTCTCTGTTACAGTTAGGTGAACCTGTCATGAACCTTCCTCTTCTCTTTGTCTTTGTTTCAAAAAAAATTCTTCTCTCATGTTAAGACATGTAGCTAGTAGTGTGTTGTGATGTTCTTTATGAGCTTTACGACCTAGTCAACTACCTTCGGCCAAATAGTAAGAAGTTATTGGAACTTGGATATGGGATCTAGAAGGTTTAGTCCTACCCAATCCAGTCTTACTTTCAAATATTTATCTATAGGACTCTCTACCAAGTATACCCCACCAATTGCAACCCATGTTTCTACCCCTCCTGCCTTGCCCTTGAGTGTTTCCTCTTCCTTGGAAGATGAATCTGATTTCAAGGTTCCTGTAGAGAAAATTTACTCCTTGGAATTGAGACTTGGAGAGCTAACGGGGTTCTTGGTGAAATATGATACATGTGCTCAAGAGGCTCCTATTGTTGAAAATATAAGGACTTTGTTAACCAAATATCAAAGAGGCTTAGAGCTTCTTTGTAGCATAGCAAATATTGTAGAGACCCATGTCCCATCCTACACCTTTGTCTCAGGTGTTGCTCAAGAGGTTGGATTGGAGATTGTTTGATGATAGTTGGATATCCTAATGCCCAAGGTGCTTGTTTGCATGGATGACATGGGTCCCTCTACTAATACCAAAACCATGCCTGAGTAGAGTCATATGATTAAGGTAAATAAGGTTTATTTGGGTTTCAGTTACTTTGCACTTGAGACTTAGAGTGTCTCTATTTCTAGTGTTGATGTTGGTTCCTCTATTGATGTTGGTAGTGGAGGCTATGTCGATATGGGTGTTGGTGGTTTTGTTGGTTGGTCCGCTGGTCATACTTTGTCTATAGATTATGTCCTTAATGCTCTTCTATAGAACATGGGATGTATGTAGAATTAGCTAGAAAAAAAATTCTAGCTCATCCTCCTAGCCTATGTTCCAACCTTTCTGTCATCATAATCCCTTGTCTATCATTATTCTAAACACTCCCATTCCTCAACAAGTGGAAATTCCAAATTTTAAAAAGTATAGTGGCAGTGGGGATCTGTAGATACATGTCTCGTCCTTTAATTCCATGTGTACGAATTTCTTCCACCATGATGCACTCTTGGAAAATATATTTGTGTGTTCTCTTAAGGACGTCACTTTGGAATGGTACTGCTCTTTGCCTAAAAAATCCATTTTCTCTTTCAATCAGCTTGTAAACCGGTTCCTCCATCAATTCTAGGCCAACATCAGGTCGGAGATCGCATTTGTTAATCTAGTCTAATGCAAGCAAGGACCTCATGAAAAGGTAACTAATTTCATAGCTTGGTATCAAGCCCTATTCTCTCAATTTTATTATCCTTTGCCTGAATTTTATGTGCAAACAACTACTAGAATTAGCGTTTACAGGTTGGAGCTAATTTCATACATAGCACGTTGTTCACACCCTAATCCAAAATATGTTTTTGATCTGCAGGGATGATCACACTAGGCGCATATGCAGAGAGCATACACAGATCTCAAAAATATTAACCTAAGACTTTAGACCTAAGACAAACTTTTAGAATCAAATTCCTACCAAAATCTTGTTGATTATGATCGAATGGAATCCCTTTATAAAAGCATTCCACTTCCCTTCCAATAATCAAGAGAAGAATATGGTTTGAGTTTCATGAAGATCGACCAAACATGTGGAAAGAGCTTCAACTTATTTTTATAAAAGAAAATTATCAAACCAGGAATGACAGGCAACAAAACAAAAGAGCTTTACAGCCAAAATATTGTAGGGTGAAAACTTTTTGATCACAAGAATTTTAACTCATAGTTACTTTAAGGTGGTAATCTTACCCTTTTGATCAGTGGTTAATTCCACTCTCATGTTTGTTAAAATGAAGTACAAGGTTACTCTAATGATTCACAAACCGAATCATTAGTCATCATCTTCACTTATTTGTTCATGCACACATCTTGGATAGTTGTAATCATCATGCAACTCAAGAGGTCCCATACTGCAAGGATGAACAATCGAATCTGGTTCTTTCCAAATAATCCTTTGAGTTTTGGTGTTATAGGGTCCATAGATTCCAAGACCTCTTGTAGAGGATTTTCCAAAGTCTTCTCGATATGTCGTTGTTTGAATCCAAATAGGAATTTGATGATTATAGAGATGATTTATTCGATCTCCAATGCTCCAGTGTTGGAATTGGCATCCTTCACCTCTTGGTCCATAGGTTTGACAAACATAACAGTTACTTAAATTAACTGTGAAGGATTGAAATGTTAGCTTCCACAATTTACCTGAATATCCATTGAATGGGAAATTAAGAGCTTCTTTAGATTTTGGTCCTTGAAAAATATCTTTTAATTTTTGCATGCCTCCTTCGTGAAGCTAGTGTTCATGTCGTTGAATATGTGGATTGTTGAAATGAACTAGCCACTGAGGGAAAGGATGTTGAACTCCTAGATACTAAGCTATTTCACTTTCCACTTCTTCTGTGACATATGTGTGAATAATATTGTCATTATGCCAGAGATTTGGAGTAGTCAAGATGCGTGATGCTTCAAACATTCTTTTTCTATCATGAAGATAGTCATTTGCAAGATCAAAATTTCACTAGTCCCTGCGATTGCAGGGATTTGAGCTAAACTCTGGATAGCATTCTTCAATCCATCTTTCTTCTCAAATTTTGATGATTCTGACATGACCTGTATTAGTGTTATCTTCTATAGGGTGTCCTTCTCTGGATAGAAAATCTGCAAAAACATTTTTCTTTTCTGGAAGATGTTCAATTTTAAATTCAAGGGTGTCTAGAAATTGATACCATCTTAGCAATATTCCTCTTTTCACCTTATTCTTAGATTCTTTCTTGAAAAATCCACAAAGATTCTGCAAGTCGGATCTTAGTACAAAGGGTTGGTCAGCAATGAATAATCAAAATTCCTTAAAAGTATTTACCACAGTTAAAATTTCCTTATGAGTACTGTGATAATTGACTTCACTACCTTTGAAACTACCTGAAACATATCGGACAATTTCTTCATGGTCATTGTTTGTTTTTTCTATTAGAATTCCACCCCAACTTGTTTCACTTGCATTTGTTTCAATTATTTTTTGACCTGTTCCGGTAGATGCAAAGGTGGAAACTGGGTGCATTTATCTTTGATTCTTTGGATGGCCTCATTATCCACATTATTCCATGCTAGTGGATTTTTCCTTAGGATCTTGTTTAGAAAAGTTCTATCTTCTGTCATATTCTTGTAGAATCATGCAATGTAGTTTACCAATCCTAAAAATCATTGTAATTCCTTTTGATTGGTTACCTGTAGTGAGGAAATTCTAGTAAGAATATGTTGTGCTTCCATTTTCCCCGAGGTAAAAGATTAATGCCAATAAAAATAATTAGTTCTTGAGTAAAGTGGCATTTGTCAAGATTAAGGATGAAACCATGTTGAAGGTATAAAGCCAGAAATTGGAAAATATGTTCTAAGTGAGTCTTTGTATATTGACTAAAAATCAAAATATCATCAATGTATGGTATAATTAATTTAGAATAGGGACAGAAAATAGAATCCATAGTTTATTGTAAAATTGAAGGCGCGGTGTTGATACCAAATGGGAGTACATTCCATTGATAAAGACCTTGAGGAATTGAAAAGGATATTTTGAAACGATCCTCTGGATGCACTGATATTTTACAGAATCCTTTAGTGAGATCAAATTTGGAATATATGTTGGAACCTTGAATAGTTTTCCAAATATGATCTTTTGATGGCAAGGGATGTTGATTATCTACTAGGCATGAATTCGGAGGTTTATAGTTAACAACCAACCTCTTTTTAGGAAACTCATTTCAATTTTCATCCTTTTACGAACATACATTGCATGACAACAAAATGGAGATGAAGAGGGAGATACAATACCCTTCTGAAGTAGATCTATGATCTCTTGCTTGCATAGTTCTGCTTCTTTTCTGCTGAGAAGGAAATAGTTAGCATGTCCTTTTGGCATAATTTCTTTCCATTCACTATCCTTTTTTAGTGGTAATCTGCAAGAGATATTTCTAGATAATTTAGTAAGATATTTTGACATGATTTTATCAATGAAATCCCTTTGCAATTGTTGCATTTCAGACTAAATTTGAAACCAAATTTTGTTGTCTCTTTTAATGGGAAGAAAGAACTTTTCTTCATATTCAACCTAGGGACTAAGACTCCTTTGATTTCAAATGTTTTTTTTGTGATTTTGATTGGTTCCCAATGTGATAATTTTTTGCTACCAATTATACCATCATATCCATCAATTTCATAATGAACAAAATTCATATATTCTTTATATCCATTTGGAAGCTCTATAAGTGCAAAACATATAAGATGTGAAAAATGGGTATCTTTACCAAATGAGATCCTTGTTTCTACTTCTTGCCATTGATCTCAAGGAAAACATCTGTACCATGCAATATTGAGATCAACTCCTATGTCAACCAAAAAATGAAGAGCATATTTTTTTATGTGATCAAAATGAACATCTAGTGTAATTCTTGGGTAACTAGTTTGTTTCATCATTTTATAGGATCCTTCAAGATCTTGTTCTTTTGTTGAAATCATGTCTTCTATACATGGGGAATGAAATTTTTCTTAACAAAACAAATCTTCTTCTTCTCTTGTGGCTAGTTATGAGATTCGGATACCCTTGGAAGATTCTGGTCATTCAAATGCTTGATTGAGTTGTGATATAAATTTATCCAATTCTTTAGTTTTGTTTTTTAGCTTCATTTATATGATCAAGTTGTTTTTCTATTCTTAATTCTTCCATTTCCTTTTGAGCTTGTCCTATGACTTTATCAAGGAAATCAATACATTGATGGCACCATGTCCTTCGATCCAAAGATCTTGTTGGACGTGTTTGTATATTTGAAACCTTCCTAGGCTTTGACAAGGAAATTACCTAAGTGTTCCTAGGGTTTTCTGAAGGTTCTTCTAATTTTTCCTTTAACACATACAATGCATTTAGTTGTTTTTGCTTTTTCCAGGTTCCTTGAGTTTCTAGCATTTGTTTGTGGGCTTGCTCTAGTTTTCTAATTTTCTCAATGATATCATAAAGTATTTTAGAGTTATCTTTGTAATAAGGATGACTTTTCATCATTCTATAAATGTAAGAAACTTCTAATCCAAATTCAAATCTGAATATTGTGGAACTATATGAACTATATTTAGATTCCTGAGAAATTTCTTCTTTAGCCTCTTCAAAATCTTCTTTTGAAGATGATAATAGTATATCATCATTGTGACTGGGATATTCATAAATGAAATCATATTCATTTTCATTTACTATGTCAAGATCCTTAATAGCTCTTACCTTGGCTTTTCCCTTGTCACCCTTTCTTTCTAGACACTTATTTGCATAGTGTTCCCCTTTGCAAATATAACAAGTGGTTTTCCATTTAATGGACTTCTTATGAAAACTTTTCTTTTCAAAAATCCCTTCTTAAATTTCTTCTAGAACTATCCTTTCGAGGAGTAATGCTTTATGGGAGTTTGTAGGTTGCATTCAAAACACTTATGTTTCTTCTTTTTACCATAAGGATGTTTTGAACTCTTTTTCTTTGAATAGAATGCATCACAACCATATCTTAGTGTAAGCTATTTGCATGTTGATTCAAAGAGTTGAGGCTTGATTCTTCTAATCCATTTCTTTTCCTTATGTTCCCTATAAAATTCTTCATTTATCTCTTTAATGAAATTACAGAGTTTAGGGAATGTTATTTCCTTTATTTCTCTACCTATTCTAAACATATTTTCAATGACTTTATTGAGATAAAAATCTCCAATAGTGGGAAAAATTTTGAGAAACTTATAATGCATTGCTTCATAATCTTTCCCATGTCCATTTTAATAGAAATTTAATATTGATCCTAAAAATATTGATCTAACATAGTCATATCACAACATCGAGATTCACATAATCTATTATATGTCATTCTTTCAATTGCATCAGTATGTCCTGTTAGCTCTCAAAAATGTAGGTTGAATGCCTCAAGAGGCTGCCAATCTCTTGATACGCTTTAGGGTAACAGACAAGGCCAAGAGAACTCAACCCTCTACTCTTTAGGTGCTACTAAACCCAGGCGGGTGTACCTTTTGAATTGAGTAGACTTATCTTATGATTAGCCTTCTGAAATGCTTTATCCACAATGGCAGATGACAATGAACAAATGAAATCAATCTTGATAGCAATCTTCTGATCTAAATCCTAAAATGCTTAATAAACAGATATAAAGAAACTAAATGAATTCAAATGATGAAATTGCAGAGACCATTGTCTTATTGGGTATGCGGAGTTAGATGAAACAGAAGTGGGCAACTTATTCTAGCAGAAAATCAAATTGCAGGCATATGATCTGTTCATAACTTGTATAAACAATGCAGGATTATGACTACTAAGCTCTACTTTAATAATCCAAATGAATCTCCCTAATTACTGTGATCAACAAAAAGGATTTCATCTTTTCTTGAAAGAACCAATTGATTAATCACACAAATACATCAAATGTGCATTGATAAACTAAACATAAACTTGTTATGTCAATTTAAACAACCAGAAAGAATCAAATTGGAGACAGCTTCAGCAATACTTTTCAATAAGTTCAACATACAATTGACACCAGAAACAACCTGCCACACCAGCTGATCTTCATTGAATTCGCCATTTTAAAACATGCACATAGTCTCCAGAATGAGAACTTTATTTTATTGTGCCCATTCCTAATCTATTGTATGTGATCTCAAATATGATGATGTTTCAATTACAATCAAGGTGCATATTTATACACCAGCATTCAGGAAAATAAATCAAATTGGAAATCCATGTCAGCCACCGTAGAATTCAGGCAAAAACCAAGTCGGCCTACAACGGTTAAAATTCCATATGTCGGCCCACAGCATTTTGAAATTCTATTTTCACCAATGAACAATCAGCGAGACACCTATATCATCATGTCAAAGGCAATTCACTCATTACATCCCCTGTTCATTGTGCTCGCATTCGCCGTGACCAATCAGAGTCGGGGAGATGATGTATAGATTACACTCTGTTTCCTGTCACCGTAACTTTTTGTTGTCCGTGAGATGTCACACAGCAGTATTTCGTTATACCGAAAGTCTTAATGTATTCTGAATGTCGCCATAACTTCCTGCTTGTTACACCAAAGTCAAAGAGTACTCCCCTGTTCCTTTGTGTTTCGTTGTAGCCCATCTGGGTTGGTGAGACATCACATAGACCATTCTATGTCTTACCGAGAACCCCCTTTATTCTTCACATGTCGTCGTGACTTATGACTTCTCCTACCGACGAGCCCACTTGTCTTATGTATGTCGCTGAGACATTTTAAACTCGGGGAGAAGTCCCATAGAGTATATCAAGCTAAAAACCAATTTACACCATATAAACCAAAGAGAGAGTTCTGTCCGGTGTTCTTTGGTTTTGTTAGCGATCCTTTGTAACACCTACGACATCAGCCAAGACCTGCTTGTAGATTGTATTTGCTTCACGAAAGTCTCCATTCACAAAGACTTAATTAAACCAAGACCTATTAGTTTATAGCATGGAGTCGTCACGAGAACCTTGGAGACAATTAAACAATAGTGCGCAAAAAAAAAAAAAAATTTAAAAAGTTAACACAACATACATATAATACGATAGAGGAATTCCGCAACAACTGAATTTCATTTAGAAGTAGATTCGGTAAACACATACATCCCTTGGGGTACACGAGGAGTCATTATGAGACTTAGATCCACACAACGACAATAAAGAATAAAGCCAAAGATATAATCCATAACAAAATAAACATTAACAAATATAACACATACATGATAATCATTGAAAAGAAACCATCTGAGTACACAAATACAACATATGCATAATTAACTTAACACATTGAATTACAATTGCCATGGCCAATAACCGCACCAGTTTAACATTACATTACAGTACAATGATCAAGAGGTACAATGATACAAAAGTGGTTCCAAACATAAATGGAAACCATACATAAAACAACATGATATAAATAAACAGATGAAAACTGGCTCCAAGACGGATACAACTCTGGAGTCGCTGCAACAGCACCAATCTGCACCTCTTGATCCTCGATTGGGGACCCAATGGGGTGCTTAGCATGTTCCACCTGACCATGTGAGTCCGAAGACCCACCCCCCGTGCTAGGAGCTAACAAGAAAGAGACCTCAACCAAGAACATCCAAGCAAGGAACCACAAGACTCAACCCCATACAAAAGCATCATAAAACTCAAGGATTACAATGACATAATCAACAACATCCCAAAGTCAACAAAACAACTTAAAATCATAAATCTCATTACATAAATCAAGCAATGACCAGTAAACAAGTAACCAAAGGATGATCATGAAATACTTCCAAATCAAACTGAATTAATAAACATAATACAATTCCAAATTTTAATTAAGCAATACAATAACATTATATCACAGTACCAAAAAAAATACGAGACCGTAAATCAAATATAAATGAGATCAACAAGACCACAAAGTATACTAAAGATGTATTAAAACAATAATAAATTTAAATCAATTCAAACAACAATCTAAACCAACTCCCATAACCTACTTCCAGAGGAACACAATAAAGTAAACACATGGGCAACTAGGGGAGAGTGTCATCGCATAGTCCTACATGGGCATGTGATCTTCCTCCCAACTGGAGGCGCTGGCCCCCATCTATGGCTATCATGTGCCCTTCCTCCCAACTGGAGGCGCCGGTCCATAGGGTGACTCATGCGGAGCCGTAAACCTCTCGTGAAGACGAGGTCACGACCTTGCCAACCACGGCCTTCTCAGCCTTCCATTAGTCTGCGGAAGCACTAATGAAGACGAGGCATCCATTTTTTAAATCTTATAATGATATTACTACCCAACCCTCCTAAGTTAATTATTAGGTTTTCACTTGATTTACTAACTCACTTGTGGGTTATCCTGAGCCCTTCCCCTTAGTGGGAGCCGGCCCCACGAGGAGCCACTCTCCTAGAGACCCAACAACATAAAACCAAGAAACCAAGGGTTGTACAACATAACAAGAACATTAGATCACAACTGAGAAGCATGCGAGGCATTACCCATCTCGCTATAAATACAAATCAAAGTCTCAACAATTCAGTACAACCCTTTTAAAATCATGAAACCAAAACACTTGCCACATCAAGGGCACATAAAGAGAGAGAACATCAAATATCAATCATCTCAAGCCTCTGGAAGCCAAAGAATGAAAACCACAAACAAGGGTAAAATGGAAGCAACATGTTTTTCCCTAATAATTCCAACACAAGGATAAAATTTCCTCAAATATGAGAGTAACTCAGAAAAGCCATAAAAAGGGAAGATTCATCAAGACCCATCCACAAATCAACAATGGAGTCACCTCAATAGGAAAACAAAAAAGAAAATCAACCTTTAATTCAACGAAATCACTTAATAAAACCAAAAGCCACCAACTAGGCATTCCATGGGAGACCTCAATTTCCTCCTCACAAGATACCCATACAGTTGGTATACAAAAGACCTTTGACAAAATCAACAAACATGACAACAAGATTTCCCTCACCTCTAGAAGCCCAAAAACAAATCAAATACTCAAGGACTCATCAACAAGGGTAAGACAAAACAGTAAGAGTTTCCAATCAACTAACAACACAAATTGAAGAAAAAGAAATCCTCTCAAAACCCGGAAGTAGCTCAAGAAAAATTCACACCGAGACAACACCATCAAAATTATCCTACACTCACTAACACTTCCAAGGCACTAAATTAAAGAACACCTTAAATACTCAACCACTCACAACTCCAGAAAACACTCGCATAATAAACAATCAACCAAAATTTCAAACAAGAATCAATATTTATTAACCAATCAATTAACGACCAGCGCTAAATAACTTTACAACTTTTCCATCTAAATTACACAATTAACTAAAACAATTCATGATAACCATCACAAGTATTCTAAAAGACTTATCCATAAAGAGAACTTACAAATCAACCATTAAATGAATATAAAGGAAGTCAATTTTCCAAAAGATTAAACATCCCATTTCACCAATAAACTATCCAACCCTAATCAATCTCTAACCATGCCTATACAATTAAATTTTACCTTTCTCTTATCAACATAATTGAAAACTACTTCATAGTTGGGTAGTTAACTCATTACTATTTTATAACCACTTATATACAAAACATCAATTAAAACATTATGTCCACATTCCCTTCATCTTACTAACTTAACACTCAATTCCAATATTTTAAAGTAATTGCGAAAACCACTTAAGACAATTTGTTATACTTTAAAATGATAATGATAACCATACTCTAAATACTCAAACTACATGTTAAAACTTACCACCTTAAAATCTTAAATTTATTAATGTACACACATAAATACATTTTACTACATATTTATATATTTTAATTTCTTGAGGAGGAAATATAAATAGTTGGTAAATCTTTTCAAAGAATCCCTAATATTACAATATCTATGCCCTTCTCTTATAAATTTAATTCAACAAAATCTTTTCTAAAATTATGGGATATAACCCCTCTCTTTATCTTAAGGAGTATGTTAATTAAAAGGTCTTTTAAGTATTAAAGTTCCTTTTTATAGGGAATATACGTGGCCCCCTAAAAGAAAGTTCTTATTAAGCTAAATTTGTCTTCCCTATGTTTTCTTTTGTTTTGGAAAGGAAAGAAGTAACGGTTTTCTAAATTATAAACAAGCAATTAGTAAGATTCCTTACCTAAGTCAATTAACATCATGTCAAAAAGCATACGGTGGAGATCTTTGAAGTTTTATTTAAATGTTATTTTGTCCTCAATAAATTCCACGCAAAAGCATGACAAAGGCATCTCTAAGAAAACAATATTCGCAACTCCAAGAAGAGCCATGCCAGGAGCAATGAAGGCATCGAACTCTATAGGCAACTTTCCAATCGAATGCAACATGAAGGTATGCTACCATTAAAATCATAAACAAACAAATACTCCAAATACAGTGTACGCAGAGACAACCCTAGACACAAATGGTTGATTACAATGGAGATAATGGCAGCATTCAAATCGAATTTTTAACATGTAAAGCCATGACCTTACAACAACCCCTAATCTAATGGTAAGGCAACGAAATGATCAAGGAAAGATTCAAATATAAATAGAAAGAATAGCTGGCAAATGAATTGAAAATCCAAGTATGGGATACCATAGAACTACAAATGTAAACTGACGCTATACTCCTCTCCAAGTTTGATGCAAGAGAAAATTGTTTGAGAGATGTGAACCATTTCCATCAATTTACAGCTTCGATATTTCAGAGAAGAATATTGATGATGAGAAATGAAACAATCTGAAGAATAGGCTTGCATAAAAGAATTGTGCGCCACTGTGACAAGTTACCAAGGAAACCAAAGAAATTATTTAATTTACCATCTAATGGTTTCAAGGCGACTATTTAATTCTATACAATGTCTCAACTCTAGATGCCGTAACAATGACAGGTTGCCAAGTATATTAGAAAGTGACTATTGGAATTGGAAATATCGCCATCTACTTGCATTATTATCTAATCTCACGTGTTATTCACAAGACAAAAGGTACAGAGACAGGTGAGGTGCAAATACATAACTTAAGAGGCGAAGAATTAATGTACAACATTTATGTTTGCTGGTGAGTTTCCAGAGACGCGCTCAAGTTAAAGTTTGGAAATTAGTCTATACCAAGATCAAAGGAAAGCTCTCGAACATTGACAATATTTATTTTCAAGTGCAGCAACTGCGATAGATTGCCAACAGAAGCAAGCAGGTTATTTAAATCTTTAAACTCCCTATTAAGTTCAGGTGCTGCGGCTGAGGTAGGTTGACAATAAAATCAGAGGGATTATCTAAACCTTTGCCAAGTTCCATGCAGGAGGTGTCAAAGTAATATTAAGAGAAGATATCAACGCTTCATCCAGATTATTATGGCACGGAAAGGGGAAGAAGAAAATTAAATATGGCAGAGGAATTGCAATTAACAATATCAAGATTAATGAGCAGCCGAGGTGGTAAATACAAACATTCATATAATTGAGATTTTCTAAGAGAAAATATCCACGTCAATACTCGTACATGGCTATATACATTAAGCATTCTATAAAAATATGATATGGTTGGCGTCATACCTATTCGCAATCTTTCCTTTTAAGAATCGGGGTGTCTTTTACCTTGGCCATATTGAAATCCCCATTGTTCCATGACTGTTAAACTTGCACATGCCCCTCGAACTTAAGACAAAGAGAAGTGATCCATTTCCCGCCTTCCTTCATCTTTTGGTGGAGCTGCAAAACTCGAGCACATCTTAGCAGCAGTAGCAGCCCCCTCCACATGGCTGATGGATTCTTCTTCTAATCCTAACATCATTATACAAAGATTTCTTAGCTTGTCCAATGATCCAGGATCATCCCTCTCCCTCTTCATTCTCCGTACGGAAATAAACTTGTTGTCTGGTCACAGCGATCAACAGAAGGAGGGTGGTCTCTGCACCTCCCATCCCCCTTTTCCATCTTCCCTCCATAAGCTAAATATAGTTATTATTTATTTTTCATATTCTATAGTTCCCTTCGACTTCCAATTGCTCTGCAGGTGAAGTTTCTTTCTAGCTTTTCTTGTTTTAAAACCCTTCAGCTTCCTATCTCCTTATCCAATTAAATTCCTTATTATAATAATTATCTTTGAACAACTAATAAATTATTAATTATTATCGAATATCATTAAAGAATACTTTTTACAAAACAATTAGTTTATTTATTTATTAATAACTCTTTACTTAATATTTTATAAACCTAATTTATTTAATTTTCATCTTAATTTCTTGTTTTATTTCCTAAATGCTATTTTAATTAATTGAGTACAAATTCCATCAAATATTATGTTAACTGCATAAACTAATCACACACAAAACAACAATGACGCGATTAAACACAAAATCCGGAAAGGTCACAACGGAGGCACTCACAGGATTTGTGGAAACTCTACTCTGAAGCCAAGACCTTTTGCCGATAAGTCAATTCCTCTACCACTGTTCGGCGAGACAAAATGATAGCGCTATAACCATACGCCAAAAACAACCCATTATGCCGAAGTGAGTTTCCCATATGTTGTTCGGTGAGACCACAAGAGTTAGCCATGACGGTATGCCGACACGAGCTTAGGCCAATGTAGCCTCCTCCTCCGGTCCCGGTGTGACCACTTGTTGAGGATTAGGTAAAACTCGCAGAGGACCAAACATACGTCGATATGAATCAACCTTGTCGAGACCAAAGAACTCGTAAGCGATACGCAAGAAAAATTTGATCATCATTGACAATTGCAAAGCGTCTTGTCGATAGGCAACATAGACATTTACAAGCAGAAAAATGGATCGGGGAGACTCAGAAATTGTCACGCTGAAACAGACCAGAATGTGAAACATGCATGACACGATGGAACATATGGAGCAATATGGGCAGAATGTGGGTAAAGCATCATGAAAATGGGGAAATGTGGCAAGGGTAAACCTCACATGGAGACTCAGGGGGGATGAAAAATATGCAAAATCATCAAATTTTAATAGTTCCAATAGTGGCTCCGTCTAGGGATGAATGATAGTCAGATCATTGCAAGGATCCAGAATCTTTGGGTGAGCAGACCAGACCAAACACAAAATGAGCAGAATGGAAATGGACTAGAAGCAAGATGGAATGGATGCAAAATGAATGCAAGGCGGAGGTGAACCAAAACCCCTAAACTATTGTGCATGGAAAAGAATTTTAAAGAGAATAAGTAAGAGTTGTCCATGCACTGGAAACCCTCAATCCTTTGTGTGTTAACTTCTCCTGTCTTGAGCTGTTACAATTTGAAACTCAAATCATACTTTCCCCTGTCAAATACCTAGTTTTGTTTTGAGTTCATCATATTTCTCTTGAAGACACAGATGCAATATTTCCTATCACTGAAAGTTTTTAGAGAATCACTATGCTCAGCCTGGCCCAAAATCCATACACCATTCTGTAATTTATATTCTTCATCATCAGACAAATCTCTGCCATCATACAAAATGCATACATATTTAATGCAAAATTTTGTATTATCTCTCTCACTGTTATGTATTATGAAACACTCTCCCAGCTGTATAAAAATTTCACAATCAAAGTGCTTGTCTTGAAAAACAAAAAACTTTGTCATATCACTGCTATTTGAGGAAAACAAGTCAGAAACCTTTTGCACTTCTTCAGTATCTCTTTTCGGAAACAACACTGGATCATGACTCATATCCTCAATATCATGCATATGTGAACCAATAAAATCTGGACTTCTATCAACCTTGGTATGCAAACAAATGTCTTCTTCACATGAATTAAAAATTTCAAAATCGCATACCTCATCATGAATGGACACAGACTTTTGACCAACACCAAAGGTATCACCATCATTCCAAGAAATGCACAGGGAGTCATAAGAATTTTTACACAAAGATTCTTCATTGTCAAAACAAAAGTAAGCTAGAGACAAAACTTTAAGATCATCTTCATGTGCACATCCTTGGTATTTAGAAGTAAACAAATCTGAAATCTATTCACTGACAAGTGAACAAGTCTCAATATTTTCCTCACTACAATTATACTCCTCACTTTTGTCATCATCAAACAGAAATCCAATACCATTAGAGAATGGGAAATCAGAAACATCATCAGTGCAGCTATTTATTCCATCATTTTGCTTAT